>BSCZ01000974.1:0-36697 GCA_027924225.1 Bjerkandera adusta
GCTTTCAAGCCCACCACCGCCCTGTCGTCCTGATCCCGCTAAGAGTCCCTTCTGTTAGTGTTGAGCCTAGCCTCCACGACAAGGAACTCCGTAGTTTTAAGCCCAATAAATCCAGAATAATCATTTTGTAATAATATCGACTTGTTCCATGCTTAGAGAATTAAGCCTGAGCGTGCAGAGCGAATGAGAAGTAGCCAGAATAATGAGACATTGCCTTTTTGGGTGATCAAGCGCGCGAGGCTACACCGGCTTGCAGGATCGTCGCGACTGTTTCCCCAACCCTCGAAAACCTTGCCTCGAGGCTCAGGTCCATCACTCCCCACTGTATCTGAAACGAACTTACGCTAACTTGAAGTTGCATCAAGTTACTTGAGTTAGCATAGCTTAACTTGAAGTAACCTGGCTTAACTTCGAGGCCCTTGCGCTCACTTGAACGTGCGTGAACGAGCTTAACATTGTATATTGGTATTCACTCAACTAGAACAGAAACATAGTGATAGATACAAGTGCACTACACAACTACAGCTTGAGAACGTCAGTGTACGTTATTGCTAGCTTCTTTCGGATGCTATTCTGCTGACTCAGAGCTTCTCGGGAGCCTCGATATGCATGCGGTAGATCATCTTTGGCACGTACTGGAACACTTACAGCACTCGGATCTGGAGATTGAAGGCGACGCGAGCGATGATGCGAACGACAACGCAAACGACAACACGAACGACAACGCGATCGACAACGCGATCGACAACGCGAGCAGCGTCGCGAACTCTGTCGAGATGGACACAGTATCACGGGTGAAGGTCCGTTGCTTTGTGGTGTATAATGGCCGACTACTTACACTATGGCTCCGCACGACTGCGCGAGGGCTTCGAAAATGTGTCCAGGCCGTCATGCCGGATGGCATAGATGACCTACGGCGTAGGGAGTGTGTACGGGGAGGCTACGATGGAGGAAACGACAATGTGAGTGTCCAAGTTCACGCAAGTGAACTCAAGCTAAATCTTACCGTGGTTAACTTCAAGATGCGTAGAGGTGCTTGAGGTTACTTGGGCATGCTTGGACGTACTTGACGTAACTTCAAGTTACTTCTCCGCTATTCAAGTTAGCCGAAGTTAGTTTGAAGTCAAAAAGTGAACCATCTTGATTCAAGAACCGTGCAACGCACATCTTCGGTTAAGTGTTAGGCAGGATAAGTACCCAGTCTAGTGATAGCTCACATGTTATTAGTCCTTACAGATAGCCTTGTTAGAGCGATGCATGATCCTGCTTCAAATCTGTAAACGTTAGAAGCCGTTGTTGCCTTCAGAAAGTTTGTAAGGCGAAATCGTGTTTGTATCAAAATGCTGGAACTCACGCTGTTCGTTACTACAGGTGTAACACCAAGAACAGCAACCACCAAAAAGAGTAGCACGTTCCTGTGGCCTAATGAGAACGCACGACAGGCAGCAAACACTAGAAATGCCATTTAGAGTGAGGGATATTCAAACATTGCCACACACCTGCTACCTCTACAACAGCTACCATTTCTAAACAGGCAGTCGTTATAGCTATTGGCTTGCAGCTTCAAGATTTGATTTGAGTATGGACCAGTGCGTCACAAAAATATTCTCGATAAGCGTACCTCTGTCATGTGACCAGGTTACAAGGACCGACGATTTGAACAGTATGCGAAGCTGCTACGCACCATTTCTGTGACAGGAAGCGAAGCTACAAGAGCTAGCATGACCATACACCCGCGGGCCATCAGCAGGAGAAGTTCCTTGCGACCGAAACTTTTTTGCAACCACACTGTCGACATTGCCCGATCGAGTGTAATGACACACTCATAGATAGGTAGGAGGACTGTTTAAACCATAAGCATAGTCTGGCAGCATTTGAGAGAAAGTCGCAGCGTACTAGTTATGGTGATTGTTACGTAGAAATCCATAGTCCTAGTGCGATAAAACTGGTATCAGTTCGGTTGATCAAAATTGAGATACAGCGGGACTCGCGGTTTGACGATGTTCGGGATTTCCCTCACTTCGGAAGCATAAAACGTTTGTGACATGCTTGATGCGCTGGGATATGCGAAGTTGCGTATTTTGGTGAGGGCGGCTTCTAGGCCAAGGGAGGGGTGAGTCGAGCATGTCAATTGGCGAGTTCTTAGTATAAATACGTAGAGAGTGGTTTCCGCCACTGGGTTTTCCATACAAAAAGATTGAGTAACTTGTCTCCGAGGGCGCAACTCGGAGGCTGTTCGATAAGGGGCAGGCGGCAACAGTCATGGAAAAGATGGTGCACAGGAAACAGAACAATCTTCGAGAATAGATGGCCATGGAATGAGTTAGACTATGGTATTTTGGATATGACGGCACGCTTACCCTCGGCATGATGTTTATGGATGTATCTGACTTCGTGAGTCCTAGGCATCCAAATAACAACGATGGCGGTATCCAAGCTACCTTAGAAAACCTCAATTAGGTCAGTGAACTTGCACGGAGGGAAGATGCACAGCCCTGACTCAAATACGCCCATCCGACAACGGCTGAAATTGTGCACCAATAGGCGGGCTGGGAATCTAGACTTTCAAGCGATCAGCACTGATCTGGAATCCGGAACAATGTCACGATGAGGAATCCACCATGCTGGCTGTATGCTCACCAAGCGGATTGAGCGAGAAGAGGTGAAGAAAGAACGTAACGGGGTGGTCGTAGACGACTCGGCGCTGGGAGATGACAGAACCATAATACGGTGCTGGTTGCTGTCAATCAAGGTGCACGGAAACTCCGCTTGATGACTAGGAAGGTGGTCCTAGTAGGTCTTCTTTTTCCAGGAGGGCGCTAATAACGTACAAGAGGCTTCCCTGGGAACCTGAAGGCTCTGCCTGTGCGGTGTGACAAGAGCTGTCGGCTTTGCGGAAACACGAGCCAACAGAGCTTACGTGGTGTCTATGGGTGGATCTCTCTTACAAAGGCCGTTCGGGAGCACTACCCAGCAATGCTGTATAGGAACGTGTCGCCTCATTCCTGTTCGGAGAGAATGCCAATACACTCGTGGCGCTCGGGGACCATGAGGTGCTGTGCACTACAGCTTCTGCACGCACCCTTGATGTAAAATAGGATACTCGAACTCCGAATACGCTCTGTTAATGTGGGTGCCCGTGTTCCGCATGCAGTGCCTCCCAAGTCCCAACTATGCCAAAAACGTACGTCAGCGTCGAGTATTTAAATTGATATGCCAACACGAAACCTTTGAGTGTCATGGTCCACGGACCACAGTGGGTGTTCGAGATCCTGCGGTAATAACCAGACGTCCTGGCCGTCGATTATGCGACTCTGAAGCTCGGTGAGAAACCTGAATAGGCAGTGAGGGTTGGAACGGGCGTACCGAAGACGCGAAGGTTTCATAATTATCTCGCTAGTGCGGGAGTAGCACAAAGAATAGAAGAAAGGACGTCCCGCGCCAATAGCGGTCGGAACCTTCTCAGACGAGCTCGTGAGGACATGTCGTGAGCGCCCCCGTATGAATGCCAAATCAGGAAGGGCGCATCAATCGATCGGGGGCACCTCGCCCGATGTAGTGCCACTGAGAGCCCTCCTCGCACCAAAAACCGTTGATCTCGGAATATCTCGTCAGGTGCTGGTTCTATCATTATCGCTGAAAGACGTGATAGCAACACAAGCAGCAGTCATTACCGGGAGATGTATGATTTGCTGGGGCATCGGCACCTCTCGCCAAAGAGAGAATTCGAGCTGGAAGAATTTCTGATTCAGCAGAAGATCAAAAGGATGTAATTACAGTACGAACAAAATAGGTGGTCTAAACCTTTCGAACTCCACACGGTAGAAGCACCACAACCTGGGAAAACATTCGTTAGTTGCGCGAGACGTTGGTGTGAGAAGTACCACGTACCCTAACAACGCACAGAAACATCTGTGGGGTGCACAATAGTGGTGTTTGGACACCTCGCCAAAGACTGGCCGGGATTCTCGTCGTCTCGAAGTCTGCCATGCTCATATTCCTGACACGGTAGCTCATTCGGTAGACATGGGCTCTCCACCCTTTCTCTGGAGGGCGACGCACCATGCTCGAGCGGCTCCGCAAAGTTCCCGAACACGCTATCCGAAACACGGAACTGTGGGGCTGAGAACGTGGACAGTCGCCCTGCGGTTTGCGTGTCACCTGCAGCGTCCATTTGGCGGAGGTTGAGCATGAAGCGATTGACGAGAATTGGAGGCTGGTAAACCGATGAGACGATTGGTCAAAATGATATAAACATGCTCACGATGGTTGGGACGAAGAAGCTGATATAAGCTCCACCCTACACGAGTGTAAGCGGGATTGTAGGGGAATTGCGAGACAAAAAGAAGGCTGACCGGTGTCCGGTTTGTGAGTAACTCAACGAGGTTGAGGGCGAGGAGAATACTATGGTATGGTTAAGGAGTAGACGAATAAGAAGCAGGCCGTGGAGCGTACGCAAAATACACGGTTCCTGGATAGCGTGTCAGATGCGATGATAACGAATGACAGGGCACGAACCGTCTCGAAGAAGACACAACGAAATGGAAGCCGTTGTTCCAGTCCTTCTCGCATTCATCACCTGCATGTATGTTTTGATCCATGTTAAAACAAGAACCAACACATCTGCGGCAATCACTGGAATGCGGGCTGCGAGTTCGACTGTTGAATAAATAAATCTATACGTCGACTTCTCCTGAGAAATTGTACGACTCACGGCTGCATGAACGCGTCAGGAAGCGACATTGACGAAGAGAAAACAACGCTTACATGATCACGGTATGATCAGACAACTCCGATGTCGAGATACACGTTCCTGGCTCGGGGCTGAAAGCAAGAGAGGATGCTGCGAACTGCGGTAGGGTAAATCAGAGAACCTCTTGCGATGATTAGAAGTATCCGAACGTACAGCGTTTGCAACCATCGGCGCCAAGCCGAGAACGAAAACTCCAAAGAAGATGGTGCGGTTTCTTCCCCATATCGCAGATACCCGAAGGGCGGAAAAGACTGGAGAAGTGAGCGATACAAATGAATGATGATCAAGTCTGAAGACCTACCGGCTACCTGTACGTACCCCACCAATTGAAGGGATTCTAGCACCAGAGTCATTGGTTTACAGCTTTAATGGATGTGAATAGGGGCCGTAGACGGGGAAACAGAACAACTCATACCTCTGCCGTACCGCGATCATAGTGAGCGCAAGATTGTTTGGCTGGGAGGATCACGTACCGTGGTCGTCACTGGAGTAAGGGACATGATGGCGAGCAGCACCATGCACCAGCGCGTTGAGACGAGAAGTATCGCGCCCAAAGAAAATTTTCGATCGCGTAGCCACACGGCGGCAACTTCTTGGTCGAAAGTGATAACAAATTCATAGATAGGTAAGAGAGCTGAGACGAAAATCAGTTCGATAGCAATTCCTGAAGGAGACGGACCCACCTTGTACAGCTATCGATAGATAGCCCTCAATAGTCCTGAGGATGACGAGATTGTCAGCCTACGTGGACGGTTTGAGTGCAGAAAAACTTACTCTTGAGTAATCTCGTTGATGTATTCCGCTTCAGCGGCATTATTCGCCTGCGACATGGGCGATTGACAAGGGAAGCGACTGTGTCGAGATTTTCGAGTAGAGTGGGAGAATGGCGGACAGAACGCGCGGGCGGGCCATCATATAAACATGGGGAACATGATGCATTCCGCGCAATCCAGTGCTGTAGGATGATGTGAAGCTCAGCCGCGAGCACGCGGTCGGAAACTACTCACATATAGCATGACATGGATGGTATCCAAAGAAGACGGTGAAGAGGGACGAAGCGGAGTTCCACATTGGCTAGTCGCCACTGAAATTGAGTTCTGATGATTGGCAGATGATCGTCATTGTTGTTCGACATGAGACGTTTGACTGAACTCACCTTCATCAGCCTCTGTGTGGCCGAGGTTCAGATCATGGCGCAGTTTCCACTTTTCCACTTCATGGCCAATTCGTATCGATATTGAGAGCTGTTTGTGGCACGGAGTTTGTTTGTTCTCGACGGGGCGCCCGCCGTTCCTGAAACATGGCAGTTGTACCCGCATCCGCTCTACGATTGTTTAGGTATGATATTCTTCAGTACGGTAATTTGGGAGCTGGAAGGGCATGCGTCCTGCGAATGGAGTCGTCAATACTCAAGCATGAAGCGACTGAGAAAGACTGTGAGATGTTACGGGTGACCACATCGGAAGAAATCAAGCACCGGGTATCGATACACCCACGGTCGTGATGATGGGCTCACGGTGGCCATCCCCGCGCTGCTTCTATGAGGATACGGTAACTTGGATAGCAACTGCAGAGCACGAAGAAGGATCGTGAGTGCTCTGACAATTCAGGCACTTCGACAGTTTGGTGATGTCGAACACGGAAATGACCGCGGAAAAGATATCTGGGGTACTAGGTCAACACATTCATACTTCAAACGGAACGAAGCGCACCGTCGCGATTGAGGCACAAACGGAACTTGCCTTCATAATGGTTGTCATGGACTTATGAGACATCCAAGGGATATCATCGACAGGAGGTGTACTGAGGCAGCTTCCGGTCAGTGCGATATAGTGCGTGTAGGCTGATTTGCGCGGGGTACGTACATTGGTCTGCCACCCAACGAGACTCGAATGTTGTGGTCCGGGTCGGAGGACGCCGGGAGTATCACGCGCACTACTACCATAAGTGGTATACGGCGCATCAGATCGATCACTAGTTTACCGCCCATTACTGTCAAGATCCTTCTGTCGCGCGCGCAGACCACATACGCGGATCAAACATGAAACTGCACAGTACTGTCCTATCAACGCGTACAGAAGCCCCAGCAGCCTAACGAAGCTCGATAAAGCTGTCCAAAGATTCAACGCCCGTCGTAGCTCTGCCTCCGAGCCCGTTGTTCTGGATTGCGAAGACTCGGGTCTCCGATTTTGGGGCGCTCAAAACGCCCAAATGTTCCCCGTCATCCTCGTCGCGGAGAGATACGTCGCGTTCTAGTGGGCCGGAAAAGTCGTCAAGGGTACTTTCCACAACGCGGGCTGCAAATTGCGGTGCAGAGACGCTGGAGATACGTCCCTGGGTCTGTGTGTCGTCCGTATCGCTCATTCGTCGCAGGTTCAGCATGAAGCGGCTGACAAGGATTGGCGGCTGATAGCAATGAGAACACGGAAGGTCAGGAAACCGAATTTGCTCACGAGTATGATAACGAAAAGGCTGACGAACGTGCCGCTCTGCGAAAGGATGTTATTAGTATGCTACGCGCTGGTCGGCTCAGGGGTATGCTTACTGTCGTGCGGTGTGTGATCAACTCGACAACGTTTAGAGCAAGGAGGACGCTGCAGTATGGTACCAGGATTAGCGTACACTACGCAATTTAATCAGTGTCGAGCCTACACGAAGTAGAGTGTACCTGTGCAGAAAGTCAATCGAGATCATTATGACGGTGCGTGTGACGTACCATCTCTGAGAAGACACATAGAAAGAGACATCGCAACTCCGGCTTTTCTTCCGTTCATAACCTGCCTGCACGTCTTGATCAACGTCAAAGCGAGGACCAACGCGTCTGCAGCTATTACTGAGATGCGGGTGAAAAGGGTCACTGTTACGAAGGCTCTCAATCTGGGTCTTTTTTCAGGAGTGAAAAAACGTACGTCTACGGTAAGATGTCAACCACTAGCAAGCCGTAAAGTGCCACTGCAGCTCACATTAAAATAACGCGTTCTGAGAGCCCATCTTCTACGATGCATGGAGCGCTTGGATCAGAATTATACTTGGATAGGAATAGGGTAAACTGCAAAAAATGCGCTTCCTTAAGTTTTGAGAAGTTTTGAGAGTAGATGTACTTACGAGATTAGTCGCTACTGGCGGGAGACCGAGAACGAAGATAACGAGGAAAATGACACGGTTTTTGCCCCAAATCGCGGATGCACGAAGGGCGGAGAAGACTGAAACGAGGTTAGACTGCAAGAAAAAATCTCAAAGCGCCACGACTCACCAGCTATCTGCAAGAACCCGGCTATCTGGACGCACCGAGCGCTCACAGCCAACGGTTTGCAGCTTATAGTATTTGTTTGGTCAGCGACATAGCCAAGAGCGAGGCGATCTCATTACCTCTGGCGAAACGCGAGTTAGGAAATTCAAATGGTAAGAACATGTCCGACGCACTTCTGGGGTAACTGGAGCTAAGCCCAACACGGCCCCAGCGACAAGACACCAGCGTGTGGACACTAGAAGGAGCGCCGCAAGGGAATATCTTTTGCCTCGTAGCCACACGGTCGCGACTTCCTGGTCGATGGTGACGATAAATTCATAGATGGGCAGAAGAACTGAAGCACGGTATTAGGTCGTTGAATTTAATAACAGTCAGACTACGCACCCGTTATAGCATACGAAATGTACGCTCTGAAAGATTTTAGTCGAAGGCGTGTCGTCCGTAGAAATAAATGCTCACGTGTCGGTGAGTTCCCAGAGGTACTCGATAAGAGCAGGATCGTACGAGTCGGACATGGTTGGAGCGAGACCCGTGAATTGAGTATGCTCGAAGGGCTGTGAGGTATCGTGGCAGGGGGTGCGGAGTAAGTATAAATAAGACGAAGAAATCAGAAAGAAGCCTCCATTTCTTGAACTCGAGACGAGGCTTCAGGTTGCTGCGGCGTTGTAACGCATCTTAAATCTGCGTGTTTGCGAAAGGTGGCAGCAACCGGTCGGCCAATCGTTATGCAGGACTACGATGTTTGCAAAGTGGTGAGGCTTAGAACGGAGCGCACGTCCACGATGAGGCGCTCTCCGGTGCCTGAATGGCCGGAAACAATATCAAGTCATCATTGAAGACAGCAGATCGTCGCCACAGCGTATGGGCTCTACGGAACCTAATCCCCGCATCTGGGGGTAGTTTTGAGGCCGCCTGTGGCTGCATCTTCGCGGGTTTCAAATGGCCGAGCCAAGCTGTCAAATAAGCCCTTGAGGTTGCGAGATTCGAAAACAAAGAAGGTTTGGAGATGCTGAGAAACGGATAGATCGTCTCGAGTGTTGCACCGCCTGATGTTGAACACGAAGGTATTGGCAGAGAGTGTATTCTATTGGCGTGATAAGTACCCCATGGATCAGCCCGAGATGCGCCGAATCGCTGATCGCCTCAACTCTATGGATGAATTGTCAGAACCGCGAGATAGTACCGAGAAGCGAGACCAGACTGCTCACCGCAGCGACTCCCGCATACAACTCAGTCGCTGCCCAGGTGGCAGACGAGACGGTGGTTGATGCACGAGACGAGTACAGATGAGGCGTAGGCTTGCGAAAAAGTGTTCCTATCTTCAGATTTTGGAAGCGCATTCGTTGTTGATCAAGATGTCGGGCGGTAGTTGAGAGGCCGCAAGCTGCTTTGCCAATAGGTCGACGGTCCAGCCCTGCGGTTCCCATCGTTCAGGAGCCAGTACACGCGATACTGGTCCCTTGCCTCCTTTTCGCCTCTCCGAGTCTTCGACGCTAATGTCGTCCCAGAAGGTGTCGAACTTCTTCAGTTCCTCAGACCCTGGACCGAAGGCGGAGAGGATGATTCCCTTGACCGTCCTCGCGGACGCGCCCAAGGCACCAGAGACCCAACTGAATAACAGGTCAGTTCTTGTACTTGATAATGGGGAAAGGTCACGAACGCGTGCTCTGAGCTGATGACTTATCCAGCGAACCATAGCCTCTGACCAGCGGAGGGCATCGTCAAGGCAGGGTACAGTTGACTGAACTGTCCGGGGTTGAACTGCGCGCACACACCTCCTAGAATAGAACTGTCAGAGTTGTGTCCATGGAAGGTATGGCGGGATAAACAAACCCATAATCCGTGGATCCGTCATCCAATGATAGGAAAAGGAGTCCACCCATTCCTGCTCGAGGAAAGCCGCGCCAGCTTCATTAAACCCGTGTACTTCGACAAGGTCGCGAAGTATAATGCGCTTCAACTCTTGCGCACACTCCGGTCGCGAGACGAGAGCTCCCATCGCATACGCGTCCGTCGTCCACGTGTAGCTAGCCAGAAGGACATGCGATCGTTTCTGTTCGCCGTAGGATGGGTATATGACAACGCGCGACATCCAGTCGGTAATCGACTGGCCGGCGTGGATAGCCTCTCGGTTGCCGTATTTCCTCATAATGACTGGGTCCGTCCACCAGGCCGACCTGAACTTGACACCAATCTTGGTTGCGGGCCCGTAGGTAAGCGAGCGAATCGCGGTTTGTTGGGGAAACGTGAGCTGGGCCTGGGATAGGTCCACCATCTTGAGGCAAGGGAGGGTCGTCGTTGTGATGACGTGTGCGTAGCTGGCTTCATGACCGTTTCCGTACTTGACCTTCATCCTGGAGTTGGACGGAGCGTCGTCGTTCTGGCTGATCGCAGTGACTGTGGCGTTCTTGACGATGTGAGCAGTAGACTCTTTGTCTTTGCCGCGAAGCCAGATCACCATGTTCTCGGTGATCTTACAAACACCCCCTCTGCAAAGCGTTGGCGCGCAAAGATGTGATGAAACCGGTAAAACAACGCACTGAATACAGAACCAGGGCGGGCGGGTCGGCCACGCGAAGGCCAAGTCTTCGAGCACCATTTCGGAGAACGCCATATTGAAAGAGTTTGTGGAGTTGCTAAACAACTCCATCCATTCGATCACGGACGGAGGATAAGGGAGAAGACCTTGAGGATTCAACATAGTTTTATCACCTTCGCTTTGGACGATGAGGTCGAACCTTTCCATGTAGGTCCGTGCGAGTAGGCCTCGTATCTCATGAGCAGCTCCCACCCGTTCTTTTCCTTCCGCTCCGCGTCCTTGACCAATGCATCTCTGAAAGGCTTCACCACGTATCTCGTAAGCTCCTCCCACCCAACAGACGCGTATGGTTCAGGGATAGTACGGATGCCGAAGGCAGCAGCCTGATGGATTTCGGGGTCATTCCTTGTCTTCCTGACACCGTTGAAACAGAGGATATTCTCGTCGACTGCAAAATGGTACGGGATGATCCTGTCGGCGATATCGATCTTGCGGAAGAGCTTGAAGACGTCATCCATTATGGGGCTACGAGGAAAGCGCATAGCGCCGATATCCTGGTGAAAGCGATAATTGTTAGTGGTAACAATAGATAAGTCGTGCACGGGATTACGCACGAAATAATCGTTCTCTTCATCAGAAAAATGATGGGTGTAAAGTCGCCCGCCGACATCCTGAGCTCGTTCAAGGATCTCACAGCGGATGCCACAGTGTCGGAGCAGCATGGCAGCAAACAGCCCGCCAACGCCGCCACCGACGATGCCCACGCGGAAATCTTGGTCGTGGGTAGCTTTGGAGGACGGGGCGGCGGCAGAGCCCGATGCAGGAAATTGATTGTCGTACAGCACGGTGTGCGCACTGATACTGTCATGATAAGCTCGGACCGTGTTCTGCGCGTAATGATGAATGGATGGAGGGCGTGAGACATCTTCAACGGCCGGAGGAGGGAAAGTTGTGTACGGGGAAAGGGTTCCTGGGGAGACGGGTCATTGAGCGTGTGGCATTCATGCTGGCTTAAAAGATGACACGACTCGGACAAAACGCCACCGCGTGAAAAGCAGCGGGTCACAGGTGTCACGAGAGCCCGTCTCGGACACTTCGAGTCGTAGAATGGAGGAGGCCCCGCTGGAACTGCTACAATTCAGGGCATCCGTGGAGACATGGTGAGTGAATGGGGTATAGGGTCGCTTCGAGTGCGCGGATTTGACATGGCGATCGCTACAACTTGCGTCGGTGTCGAATTGGCATCCCTCGAGCGGTTTCAACCAGGCCTTGTTTGGTTGAGATGGCGCTCTTCACAAAATAACGCGTCACGCTCTGGCTTCGACGCGTGTTCTCGACCCAATATTCGTAAACGGGCGTCGCGGAAGACATGCGACGTCTTCTGCTACGGTGTCGTATGGGATGGCGGGCGATATCGAGTCGCTATTTCGCGGTCAGTTCTCGCCTCCATGATATCCTTCCACAGTCCTGACCTGTCCTGGATACCAGATACGCTCTGTGGTGTTACATGTCTGTGTTCAGACACATTGACATAGCTTGAGGAGAGCTTAAAATGGGTGACAGAATATTCGACGACGACGAAGAGTGCAGAACGGGAAGATCGCGCGCTTGTGGCCGGGCTAGGCGGATCATCCGGGAGATGCCGACTCACTCTTTGATGCGAAGTCTCTTATCGTGACGCTCTTTCTGAAGTCCGTAAGTGTACTGCTGCCAGCGGTGGTATGTTTTAACCCGCGTTAGCGCATGGCTAACCGCTTCTCGCAACAGATAATCGTACAACGGCTAGCAGGCAATAAAGACGAGAACTCCAAGGTGTAGATATGTCGCGTCGGTACAGTATGCTTGTTTAATTCGTGTAGACCCCGTTTTCAAGGCACTCACCAAACTCATTTCGATAGTTCTACACTTCCTGCTCAACTAGAGCGATATCTAAGGAAGAAATAAGGAGCTGCAATCAGAACATATACATCTTCATGGCGAGCCGTGGTCGGTGTAGCGTACAGCATGTCTCCGTGTATCTCGAATCGTCGACCGACGCGCTTTTGGGGGCTAGATGCCGCCCGTCTTCGAACGGCTGTCCGCCAGCAGAGATCACGTCACTCGAGTTTACGTCGAGCGTTCCTAGACCGGCCCTCTGGCGACTGGGGTGACTAGTACGTTTCTCGCTCGCTCAACTCCTCAGTGACCTGCATCGAATCCTTGTATGGCCTACAGCTCCTCGCCAACCCGTCCCCCTTTCTGTCAGTCATCTTCCCTCGCCATATCCGTGTCCTACTAAAATCATGTTCCTGTCCAATGTCGCTGTCGCGCCCCATCCAACCAGTCATAGCGATGGCACATAATCAATAGCATAGATTGCACAGCTCCCGATATAAATACATGGATACAGCAGCTTCGCAGAAGAGTGCGTACATTATCAGCGACAACGAAATACGAAAACTTGATTGGGCCATTTTTCAGGAACCAGAAATATGCAGAGCTAGGAACATACAGCAAATTGGGCACGATCGAGCATCACAAACCAAGAAATTATAGTTCAAAAGATTCGGAGGGTATCCCAGACATTCCAGACCCGTACTGTTCCGTCGTCCGCAGACGAGACCAGGTCTTCGTCTGTAGTTGTGAACTCGATGCTTCGAATTCTCTCCTCGTGACCATGATATTGTGCCAAGGATCCACCGGATTTCGCATCCCAAAGGCGTATTTTGCCGTCAGCGTAACCCGATGCGACAAAATGGCCATTATGCGAGTACGCAACCGCTTCAACGGGATGTGGCTGCTGTGCATCGAAGACGTGGCGCCGCTGGCCGTCGAATGATCCACAGCTGACTAGCTTGGCGTCATATGAGCCAGTGATGACCTCGTTTCCGTCAGCGCTGAACGCAACAGACGTGATACCCTCTGTGTGCTCGCGGAGAATGACGAGCTCGGCACCAGCTGTTACATCCCAGACGCGGCTAGAGTTGTCCTCGGAGCCAGTGATGATGCGGTCACCACTGGGGGAGAATGCGAAAGACAGAATAACGCCTTCGTGGCCATCTAGGCATGCGGTCTTATCTCCCGTAGCCACGTTCCAGAGAGAGATGCCGGAGTAGGAGTGGGATGCGAGGTGCACGCCGTCTGGGGAGAACACGACCTTCGTGATGACGTCGTTCGGTATCTCGAGAGTGTGCACACGATCGCCACTCTCCGCTGCCGAGAGATGGATGAATCCATCCTGCGCTGCGGTGGCCACAAGGTGCCTGTTTGGGGAGTAGGCGACGGTCATCACAGTCTCTGTGTGACCCTCTAGGATGCGCTGGATCAGCCCCTCCTTTACGTCCCAGATGATTGCCCGGCAATCTACAGAGCCGGAAATAAGGTGGGTGTTGTCAGGGGCGAAGGCCAGTGCTGAGACCGCCTTCGTGTGGCCGGAACCCCGCAATTGGTGGACGACAGACCCATCTTGAATACACCATACGGTGACTACGGTATCATCCCAGGCCACAGCGAGGAGCCTTCCGTTGGGTGATATCGTGGCACAAGACACCGACCCGTTCTCGGTACTCTTGTGGTGGAACGTAAGATGTGGCCAGTCGAGAGTCATGCCTGATCTCGGCCCACGACTAGGGGAGATGTATCCTTCTACTATATTCCCCGGAATCGCTTCGCCACCACCTTGGGGTTGGGGTAGAAACGTGGCGCTCATGCGTCGTTTCGTCCGGATCGCATCAAGCGCATCTATTGATCCGACTACATAGAGAAGTATATAGTGGATGAACTGTGGTAATAATGAAAAACGTACCTTTGTCGCTGTCGACATGAATGCGTGGGTTCACCTGTTGGAGATACGGCATGATATCTGCAGGCGGTTCGCCTGCCTGATGAATCATCAGAGGAGCGAATGTGGGTAGTAGTGGTACCAGAGACGAACCGGAAGCAGAAGATATAGGTCATCCAAGCATGCGATGGCGGTTGTCGCCTCCGGCTTGGCATTCTGATGGAGGTTGATTATTTCTTGTTGTAAAGAAAGTAGTAAAAGCGCTTACCTCTAGAATGTAATCCAGTAGAATGTCCAATAGGACATCTGACTCCGACTAACATAATAATTAGAGGTAGAACACGGTAAGAACGAGGGGTCATTTACTGGACCATTGGATGTATTTTCAGAAAATTGGTTCTGGGTTTGGGACGTGCCGCCATGATCTGTATTTCCAGAAGATTGATTGGACGTGTCACCATGATCGCCACCCAATGCTCGAACAGGAATTTCACCCCTGTCCGAATCATCATCCTCATCTGGGGGTATGTCGATCTCAGGCGCACCAGCGCCTGCGACGAGGCGTTTATAGAATAGGATTTTCTTGACGCGGTAGTACCTAATGAATATAGTTTGGCCCTTGCCGGCGCTGCCCTCGTCTGCTGCATGTCTTTCTTCAAGAGGGGGCTCGATGAGGGGACCGAGTCGCTGTACCGCCGCAGATCCACCGTGCTGTCCGGTAGACGTGTTACCTCCTGCCGAGTAGTCATGCGCCTCCGGCCCAACAGTATAGATTGTCCCCCGAGAATGGAAGGCAGTCACCTCCCAATCACCCCTTGTGCGCACGTACCCGTTGATGAACGCAATGGTGATGTCTCTCTCCGGCACTAAGCCCTGCTCCCTAGCGTATTCGGACCAGTCGTCGTAGTTGCGCTTGATGAAGTCGAGGACCTCACTGCATGGGACATAGAAATGTGCATCTGCGGGACTGTGGATGTGTAGAACGGCCCCCTGGTTGCTTCCGCACACATACCCCATCACAGGTCTGTCCTGGCTGGTAAAGCTGGTCGTTATATATTCTGTGAGTGACGTATTTCTCAAAAAGTAGGCGTGACGTACGGGCCCGATCTAAGGAAGGACCTCTTTACGCCTGGAGTCATATAATGGGCCGAGTCCAAGTCACCGAGACGTTCTTGAGGGAATGGTGCTCTGAATGTTCGCAAGCTGTACTCCCGACCCCAAGATTGCACTAGAAGCTCTGGCTCATTTGACGCGAGGTTGAAAAAGCGATGGAATCCCCCCCCTCTAAAAAACCCCACGTCCCCAATCTGTGGAATGCCTGTTTCGTGAGGCTCTGGATGCCACATTCCTTGACCCTTCCTGAAATAAGTCATTTTTTCGGCGTAGATATCGCTCGGGCCATAGGTACGATGCAGCATGGTTTGCAGTGGTATGTTGTCTCTAGATTAGCTGCGATGGAGGCTGAGGTTGTCGAAGATGGTGGGTAGGATCAAGTTACAAAGCTGTGTGCCTGAGAGTTTCGACATACTCCGGCATATTCCGTTATCTAAACTTCAGAGTACTCACTGCATGTGACATTGGCACCCTATACCCATGCGTCGATGGCATGGGAATAGTGGGAAATCGAATGCAGACACGTGGAGATCGAGCGGGGTAGCTCTCACTAGACAACGGCGTTGTAGTTCCTGACACTCTCTGCACGTCTCGTACGGTGTGTATAACGCAAGTCATCATACGCTCCTTGCCCCAAGCTAAGCCTTTGAGGCATAGATATTCATCACCATTTACCAGAGCCCCCGCTCACGCAAGCTGCTCTCGATATCAAGATCGATAAATTACAAGAGTTCAAGTCGCCCACTCCCTAGCAAACACCTCCGTTACCCTCATACATCGCCCAGCTACAGGAACGTACCGCCTCAGGCTCTTCGACAACAGATACCTACGGAATGGAAGGTGCACTGGAGCAAATGAGCCTCATCAAGCCTACTGGCCTCGTCAATGGCGAGCATATGACTGGAACGCGGAGCTCCTTACATAGAGTGGATGACCCAGGATATGACAAATATCAATGGCAAAGTCTGCCTTCGGGTTATTTGGACGACCTCGACACTCCCGGAACGTGTTCGCTGTATTCGCAAGAAATTGTCTTCTCTACAAGGAGGGGTAACCAAACGGCCTTGGTACTACCAGGTGCGTCACTGTGCTGCATAATTGTGGCGTACTTACCAATGTCAATTTTTGTTTAGATCAGGGTGCTCTGACCTCTCTCGAACCACTTGTTTCAGAGCTGGTTCTGATTATTCGAGACATAGTCCTCAACCCTGAACAACCTGATCCTTTGTTGCGGTTTTCGGATGAAAACAAGGTGTATCGGGCCGAACTTTCTCGCACTTCCTTGGTCTCCCACGAATGGTGCCGCATTCAACGTCCCAAAATTTTTGCGGATATCCAACTTCGGTCATATGCCGACATAGGTTTTCTGTCGCGGATGCTGAGCAACAAAAATAATGCATGGTTAGCAACCGCGATCACAGAACTCCATCTCAGTGGAATCGACTCTCTAGCGAGGTCTTGTCGTTCACTATGTCCACTACTCCCATCTCTCCACCAGCTACACCATTTCCGCTTCCCACAAGGCTCTCCTCTCCACAACCGCCCTCCACTCGAGATGCTGGACCCATTTCTTCTGTTCTTCTCCACGCGCCGTAATCACCTCCGGAGCCTCGATCTCTGGAATGTCAAGATCCTCAGCCTCTCTACACTTTCCCATGCGCTGCAAGACATGGTCTGGTTGGAGGAGCTGATCATCGGGGAGATTATCTGGGTTCACGCGACGGACAGCCTGAGGCCACCCACGAGGTTGACATCCTCGAGTTTCAATAAACTTTGTCATGTTGAGAGCATATCAAGCAGTCACCCTTGGCTGCTCATCTTTTTGTTCACTCCAGCTCTCTTGAGGCGATGCATAGGCCTTCCTAATACAGCGGGTTCCGACCCCTCTGACACTACGCTGTTGGCCCGATTGCTGAAGCACCTGTACGGTGTAGAACACAAAGGTGTCTTGAACGTGATTTACACCAAAGGTACGTAGTTTTATTTTTTCAAGGTTGTTAACGAATTTATGCGTCTTTTCTAGACACACATCAACTCGAGATCAGTTACAGTCGATCTCTTTCCGTTTCACCAAACTCGATCTGCGAAATAGCATTGCTACCCTCCACGTCAGCATCTGAGACTGGAACCTGGTCTGTGATACGCAACATGAAAATCATGCACCAAACGGCAAGACATGACGCGGTCGACTGGGAGTATATAGATAATTCATTTTTTCGGGATGCAATAAACCTCGAGGATGTCACCTTCTATACTTCCACTGCGGCGGACGTCAAAGCTTCCTCCGACCGTTTGCCAAAGCCCGGCATGGCTAGCGGGCTCAGCATAAAACCCATAGCAGAGTGGGCAGGTGAGTATAGATTTTGCACACTGTCATCACGGTCCTGATATTCAACTTGGCAGAACAGCGTAAATCACAAAGGTTGCTTCGATAGAAAAATAAACACCAATCGTCCCAATACATCTCTGAAAGACTTCACCAAGTATCTCGTAAGCTCCTCCAACCCGACAGATGCGTATAGTTCAGGGATAGTACGGATGCCGAAGGCAACCGCCTGATGAATCTCGGGGTCCTTCCGTGTCTTCTTGACGCCGTTGAAACAGAGGACATTCTCATCGACTGTAAAATGGTACGGGATGGTCCTGTCGGCAATATCGATCTTGCAGAAGAGCTTGAAGACGTCGTCCATTACGGGTCTACGAGGAAAGCGCATAGCGCCGACATCCTGGTGAAAGCGATAATTGTTAGTAGTCACGGTAGATGAGTCGTGCACGAGGTTACGCACGAAATAATCGTTCTCTTTGTCAGAGAAATGATGGGTGTAAAGTCGCCCGCCGACGTCCTGAGCTCGCTCAAGGATCTCATAGCAGATGCCACAGTGTCGTAACAGCATGGCAGCAAACAGCCCGCCAACGCCGCCACCGACGATGCCCACGCGGAAATCCGGGTCGTGGGTAGCATTGGAGAATGGGGTGGCAACAAAGCGCGATGCATAGACTTGATTGTCATACAGAACGGTGTGCGCAATGATACTGTCATGATACGCTCGGATGGTGTTCTGCGCGTAATGGTGGATGGGATGGAGGGCTTGAGACATAGCTTCGGTTGACGGTCGGAGGAGGGAAAACCTTGTAGGGGGGGAAGGGTTCCTGGGGGGACGGGCGATTGGGCGAGTGGCATTTATGGTGGCTTGAACGAGGACGCGGCTCCGACAGAACGCCGTCTTGTGAAAAACAGCGGGCCACAGGTGTCACGAGAGCCCGTCTCGGACACTTCGTGTCGTAGAATGGAGGCGATCGCCGCTGGAACTGCTACAATCCAGGGCATCCATGGAGACATGGTGAGTGAATGGGGTGTAAGGTCGCTTCGAGTGTGCGAATTTGACATGGTGATCACTACAACTTGCGTCGGTGTCGAATCGGCGCCCCACGAGCGGTTTCAACCAGGCCTTGTTTGGTTGGGATGGCGCTCTTCACAAAATATCGCGTCACGCTCTGGCTTCGACGCGTGTTATCGACCCAAAATTCGTAAATAGGCGTCGCGGAAGACATGCGACGTCCTGGACCATGGTGTCGTATATGACGGCGGGTCGGAGTCCCTGTTTCGCGGTCAGTTCTCGCCTCCATGATATCCTTTCACAGTCCTGACCTGTCCAAGATACGTGCCATGGCGCTACATGGCTGTGTGTTGACATGCACATATACATAGCTACAGGAGGGCTTGACATGAGTAACAGAATATCCGGCGACGACGAAGAGTGTAGAGGGGAAAGATTGCGCGCTTGTGGCCGACTTCAGGCGGATCATCCGGGAGATGCCGACTCATTCTTTGATGCGAATTGCCTCTCTTGGCTCTGCCGCCACCCTCCACCGCCTCCTGCGTGCAACACACCGCTTTCCTCCTCGCATCTGACACTCCGCCACAGTTTCTTGCGCCGGGAGGTACCCCTCCCCCTGTGTGGTGGTGGGTACGCGATTGCCGTCTACCACAAGTCGTTCAACGCCCGGGACTCGCTTTTCTACCGAATCTCGGACCCCGTACGCTACAATAACTTCGTAAGGGCGTCGAGAGTCAGAACGCAGGGATGCTGTGTGGTTGGATCCGGGCTTTTGGTGAGCTCTGCCTACGCGCTCCATTGATTTACTGACTTAAACAGCGACATGGCTGCTTATCACGCTGCTTTTCAACCATTTGCCCACACCGTTGGCTTGAGATGAAGGTTACCGCCTCGACATGCCACGTGTATCAGATCCGGTAGTGTGTGCTTTGTTCAGACTCTCGAGTTACTGACCGTTGTGCTATGGTGGTTGACTACTGCTGGGCACAAGGACGTGGCTCGTTCGTGAGCGAAAGCCTGGTGCGTATGATTCCAAACTAGAACCTCCAGATGACTAGTTGCAGTAAGGTTTTAGTCCTATCACAGCGTCTGAAGGCGTCGAAGGCTTTACGTGCGCGTAACGCGAACATGTTTGGTGGAAGGCTCAACGTACCGTTGGTCGGTCATTCTGTGCGGCTGAAACTCCACCCAAAATCTTCTTCGGGGACCGTTCCGGGACGCTCTCCTGTTTTGTAATTCACTCATGCGAAAGGCCGGCGTAGACGTAGAGAAGCCTTTCTCTTTCAAGTCACGATTACTGAAATGTACAAGAATAGACGAAGGGAAAATACAGCATTATTTCTACGAGTGTCTTTATTCCGCTGGACGTCGGCCGCACTCGAGTCACCCTGAGAGTGATGCAGAGGCTGGTCGCGTCATTCTGCATAGTACAACCCAGGTCATCTCTTGTCGGGGAAGCGGTTCGGCCCTCGGCCGCGACCTGGCCCTCTGGACGCAGACGAAGCGAGACTTGCGAGCTCAGTGTGCACTGATACCGTTATTTCCTGGTTGTGCCCGTCAGTCGCGCTGGAGTGCCATGAAGGTACCCGCCACATACCTGCGGGAATATTCGATCCCTCAGTACCACAGACCTCGATGATGTCCTCGACGGTGCCTGCCAATGCTAGATCCTCATTATTTCGCGTCTCGCTCTCGTCGGCCCTGTAAACACCCTCCATTTGGACCGCTCCTTCGGGTTCATCATCCTCTTCTACGCGGAGCGACGCCCCGTAATCGAGCGGCTCTCCGAAGTTATCGAAAATGCTGTCGGCATTGACAACGCGAAACCGCGGGGCAGAGAAACTCGAGGATTGACCGGCGGTCTGCCCGGTATCGATTTGCCGTAGGTTCAGCATAAAGCGGCTGATGAGCATGGGCGGCTGGTAGAAAGTCCACGAAGCTGGTCACGAAGGATAGTTATTGAAAGCGCTTACGAGGACTTTGATGAGAGGACCGGTTATCAGACCTCTCTGCAGAGTTTAAGTACTATTGTGGCGGATCCTGAATTTCCAAAACATTCGCTCACCGGGTAGATTAGGCTGTAGACATTGACAGCTAGGAGGACTCTGCGTAGAGTCAAAGGTTAGACAGGTGCGTGGTTCAATCCAAGACATACATAAAGTAGGTGGTTCCTGGATATAGTTGAGTACACATCCAGAACCAGAGTGATGTAAGCGACCGACCGTCTCGGAGGAAGCATAGTGAAATAGACGTTGGTTGCCCGCATCTTCTCATATCAATGGCTTGCCTGTACGTCCTGATCCATGTCAAGACCAATACCAATACTTCCGCGACAATCACCGGGGCGCGGGACACAAACACAACTGTCGAATAGTGTTGATATTTTAAGTAGTCTGCGTTACGGCCTGAATGACTCACGTCTGTGGAAAATGTGGCAGACAAAATGCACACTTAGGCTGAAGCTTACGTGTTCTCAGTCCATTCAGACATTCGTATTATGGCACATCGTCCGTTTTCGAATTTGGTTGTGTGAGAAGTGGCTGAAAACTTCAACATATTCAGCAATAGGTTCTTCAGATAACAAAAAATGCCAAAAACACACGGCTGCGATCACTGCGGGGACTGCACTGAACGCTAGAACCAACATTAAGAAGATACGGCTTCTGTCCCAGATTGCGGATGCGCGAAGTGCAGAGAACACTGTAGGGTGACCTCCAGTTGCCAAGACGAACGTGATGCGAATTTCATAACTCACCCGCCACTTGCGCATATGCTATTGTTCGGAGGCACGCGCCCGCTATATAGATCCGCTTGCAACTTTGAGAGTGATGTTAAAAAGGCCACGCGACCATAAGATGCTGCCTCCATACCTCTAACAGAGCGCCATGTAAGGGAACGTTGAGGTACCACGGAAAGTAATCACGTACCTTCATCGAGATAGGAAGATTAATCACCACACTCCACACAACCAACCACCAGCGAGTTGATACAAGAAGGATGGACGCGAGAGAAAATCTGTTCTTCCGCATCCACACGACCGCGATTTCTTGACCGAACCCAATGACAAATTCGTAGATAGGTAAGGTGACTATAAGTGCCTTATGATGTTAGTACAACAGCAGGCGACGGGTGGGAAATAACGCACCGATCAAAGACATCATCAAATAGCCGTCGGAAATACTTGAGCAGCACATTAGAGTCTTCGTCAGCCTATGTAGTGCAGCGGAGAGACCAATGGACGCACGTATCGCGAACCTCCTTGATTGTCCTCGCTTCTTCATCGTCTGACATGGCTAGCAGATAATGATCTGTAGTCTTGCGTTTGTGGGGGGGGCCGAAAGGGAGGGAACTATGGGTTACTGTTGAAACTCGAACCATGAGGTGTCTGTATAAAAGACCAAGAAACAAGCTTCTGTTCGGAGATGACGTCAAACTCAGTCATATCATTCATCTTTTACTTGAGGACGGATGTTGACAGCTTCTGAGGCAGCTTTCAAGGCAGCGGGATCCAACAAAGACAGCGTAGAGTGTCGAACAGCGCAGATGTCCCCGAGCTCTAGTTGGAGTGTTCAATGGACAGCGGTGCCCTACTTGCGGAATGAGTGGACGAGAGGGCATTTTAATCCGAGTCGCGTCGAGTCGAGGGAATATACAAAGCCGAGTGAAAAGTAGCATCTGAACCACGTCCGAGGAAATCGGCTGCGTGGCCAAATCTATCAAGGACGCACGATTGGTCAAATGAGAGCCAAAAACATGTCGATTCGTTACCTACTTTGAATAATAAATTAATATGAACCGAGAGAACTGCGGTCTGCGAGGCAATGCACTTGCTGGAACGGTGCGTAGGCGTGTAGAGTGGGGCGGTGGCTGTGACAACACGCCGCTCTGGCAGTCTGAAAACTGGAAATAGACCCCACGACGTTGGCAAGTGCCACGAAGAGAGTCGATGAAGAAAATACGGACGTAGTAGGGTAGCCGATGGTTGCGGCTATTCGATTTTGCAGTTGGGGTTAGCTGTCACGCAGCTCTGCACAGGAGATTGAACCTGAAAACGCGCGCAGAAATAACTATGGAATGCACAGAATACTGTGCGATGGACTTGGTGCACGAGATGTGAGACATGCCGCAAGACTCCCGACCTCCATGGTTTCGCTACGACCTGCGAAGGATCATTCGAGTCCTGAGGACCGCAGAGCACCAATATTTTGGACGAGATATTAAAAACACATTCGTGTCTTACGCATATAATCAGCACCAGCGATGATTCGGATAGAAATCAGTGCTCACCATCGTTCCGTCTGAGGGCGAGTAAGGAAGTCGGGTGGTGGCTGAGATCATCCGGCAAATGCCGATACGCTCTTTGATGCAAATGGGCGCGCGCCGGTCGTCTTCACCCTCCCATGCCCTCCCTCTCGCCCGCTCGCGCCTTGCGCCTCCCACATCCAACGCATCCGTGGTTACTCTTAACTGCAGGCCTACACTATGCTACAACCTCACATCCCGCCGAGTTTCACCGTCATCGTTTCATAACCTATCCAACCTGGACCGTCTCGCGTTCCGCCAAACAACCACCGAATTTGGACCCCGTAGGCATCGACCCGGGGCAGCTTCGCAAGTTTCTTTGAGAGTGTACTATGTCTAGAGGTTGTGAGACGGGAGTTGCGCCTGGGCTCTCGGTACGTGCCGCTTACTATGAGCGATCCTGTTTACGAGCTCGACTCTAGTTAGCCTGACTACGCACCACTTTGAAACCTCTTGCCCGCGCACAGGCGTCACTATCACCGCTCTAACAAGCCACAGCTATTTGGCATCACTAGGCTATATCGTGTGGAGTCCCTCGGGGCGCCTTTTCTGCTACAGCCGTTGACCACCACTGGTCATGGCTCTCTGTTCATCGCAAGCGGGGACGCGTCATCTTCGGGGTCGACAAGGGGCTTTCTGGTCACGCTATCGGTCAGCATTGGAGCGTGGTCGCTTCCCGCGTGCGCAATACGAACCTTTCGAAGGAACATACGCCTCACTACTGCAGTCATTCTTTGTATCCGGAAGCTGGTTTACCACAAATAGCCATAGTCGTCCCAGACGGCAGTTCAAAGTTTCTAATAACCTTTCGCGGTCATTCAGACGTTTCCAAAGTGTACAAATCTCGTTACCAAAATACAACAGTCGTGCTTTATGCGTCGATTACTTTCGTCATGATACACCGGACTGGCAAAAGCGAGGACTCGAGAAGATCTCATGCGGATTTGGCCGCCGTTCTTGCATCGGGAATTGCTGTTCGCACGTTGATTCAGCCTCCGTTCACAAAATAATGTGCTATCTCTTACCTTCACGCCTTGGTGACAGGATCGCTGTTGGTCAAAACCTCGGCGGGGAGCTGTGAGGCTGCGAGCTGCTTCACGAACATGTCCATCGTCCAGCCTGCGGGCTCCCATCGCGCAGGGACCGCAGGAAGACGACTCATCTTGTGCCGCGGAGTGCCTGTCTTCACGGAATCCGTCCAGAACGTGTCGTAGATCTTCAATTGCGGAGAATCCAGCCCACAGGCGGAGAGAATGAGGCCCTTCACCGCTCTCGCGGACGCTCCGAGCGCACCAGAGACCCAACTGAGGAAAAACATTCAGTTGCTGTATGCGTGTGCGTGGAGGGAGTACACTGACGCGTGTTCGGAACTGATGACCTCGCCGGCGAACCAGAGCCTTTGGCCGGCAGACGGCATCGTCAAGGCGGGATATAGCTGGCTGAACTGCCCCGCGTTGAACTGGGCAAATGCACCGCCTGAAAACACACAGTTAGTTGAAACGAGAAAAACCGACAAGAGAAGGCTCTTACCCATGGTTCTCGAATCCGTGGACCAGTTGTGCGCGTGAGCCTCTACCCATTCGTTCTCGAGGAACGCCGCGCCCGCGTCATTGAACCCGTGCACGTCGACGAGGTCGCGCAGCACGACGCGCTTCACCTCCGCCGCGTCGTTGGGCTGCGCCATGAGAGCTCCAAGAGCGTGTGCGTCGGACGTCCACGCGTAGCTGGCCAGGAGGACATGAGCCCTGTCGTCCTCCGTGTCCCCGTAGGAGGGGTACACGATAGTACGCGACATGAGGTCTGTGGCCGACTGGCCAGCGGTAATAGGACCCCTCCCGGCGTACCGCCTCATGACGACAGGGTTCGTCCACCACGCAGACTTGAACTTGACGCCGATCTTCGTCGAGGGGCCGTAGGCGAGGGAGCGAATTGCGGCCTTCTGCGGAACCGTGAGCTGTGCCTTGGAAAGATCGACTGCTTTGAGGCATGGGAGAGCCGTCGTCGTGATAACATGGGTGTAGGCGGCGCTGTTGCGCGTGCCGTATTTGACTTCCATGCCATCTTTGGTTTGGCTAATCGCAGTGACCGGCGCGTTTTTCACGATGTGGGGAGAAGGGTCCCGGTTCCTCTCGACGAGCCACGCTACCATGGCCTTGGTTATTTGGGAGGAGCCACCTCTGAGAGGCGTCAGTCAAGAGTAGCTCAGATGCGAAGGAACGTACTGTATGCAGCACCACTCGGGACTTCCGGGCCAAGAAAAGGCCAGTTCGTCGAGTACCAGCTCGGAGAATGCGGTGTTGTACGAGTTGGTAGAGTTACTCATCAACTCCATCCAGTGTACAACTGCCGGCGGGTAGGGTAGCAGGCCTTTCGGGTTCAGCAAAGCTTCGTCTCCGGGCGTCCGGGCAATAAGGTTGAACTTCTCCATATACGTCCGCGCCGAATAGGCATCGTACCGCATGAGAAGTTCCCATCCGGTCTTCCCCTGCTGCTTGGTGTCCTCTGCGAGGGCGTTGACGAAGGGCTTGACAACGTACTCGACGAGCTGAGATGGCCCGATCGATGCCCATGGCTCGGGAACTTCTTTTATGTCGAACCCTGTTGCGTGCTGGGCCGTCGGGTCGTTTTTGACTCTCCTAACGCCGTTGAAGTACATGATGTTACTGTCGTCGACAGAAAAGTGGTAGGGGATGATCTTGTCGGCGATCCCAATCTTTTCAAAGAGCCGGAAAACGTCCACTGAGACAGGGTTGCGGGGAAAACGCATAGCACCAACATCCTAAAGTGCAGTGAGCACGAGGTGTTTTGAGCTTAAGTACGGAAGTCTACGCACGTAGTAGTCGTTCTTCTGCTCGGAGAAGTAGTGTGTATGCAGCCGTCCACCAACGTCGTTGGAGCGTTCGAGGATCTGGTAGCGTATTCCGCAATGCTGCAGGAGCATCGCGGCAAAGAGGCCTCCGACACCGCCACCGACGATGCCCACGTATGGTTCTACTTCGGGGGTCGTCGCCGCGTTCGAGCTGATGCGAGGGGCAAAGATGGTCCCGAGCTTGTCGTGGTACTCCCGTATGATGTTTTGGGCGTAGTAGTGGAGTGGGTGGAGATCGATAGACATCTTGAACGAGCTGACGAGGAGAGGCTAAGCGAGGGCTTGACTATGCGACGGAGGGAGTTAGCGTATTTATACGTCCCACTGTAATATTCGTAGAAATCAGAAATGTATTGAACGTAGCCTCGCCAATCGAATACTAACGTCGCGTATTGCAGGGTACCCGCATGGGAGACCATACGGGCGAGTCAGCTTTGGACCTGCAAGTAGGGACGCTTTGCCCAGCTGACGGTCCGTAGCGCGTCTTCCCCGCCGGAGAGAACGGTATTCCATACTTTTCAGTAGTTTGTATGACAAGCGCGACCTTCGAACTTCCAAGCTTGGGCCCTGGCGAACGTAGCAGGGAAGTCTGAGTCAGGGACCACGCGGGCTACGTATACTGTCATTACGTGTCGTCGCCCAAATAATGACTCGGAGAATTGTAGTCACTCGCTCTCTTTTCAACGCAGCAGTCGCAAGGACGTATAGGGACGGCCTGAGTCGCAGAAGATGAAGAGCCGGTGTCTGACAACGCAGGGTCACAAATTATCAGCAGACACGAGCTAGGCGTGCATGATAGGCGTACCTCTTTCCTAGCCAGTTCTCTTCACCTCTCGCACTCGGTGCTTTCCTGTGGTAAGGCATGTTATGCATGCACAGGAGTTGGTGCATGAGCAAGATAGTATGATTGTCCGTCGTGGACAAAATTCAGTTGCCCATGTTTTGGTCAACGGTCAAATCCCATCCTCACACGTCTCGCGACGTGTTGCCGTGCTTCGCCGCACCTCGCGATGTGTCGAGATGCCTCGACACATCGCGAGATGTAGCGAGATGTAGCGAGATGGGTCCCGCGATGTCGCGAGACATCTCGAGACATCTCGCGACGTCTCGCCACCTTTGGCGCTCGCAATTCTGTCTTTGCGTATTCAAGGGTGAGTTATTTAGCAAGGTCTCGAGACACCGCGGAACATCTCGACACATCTCGAGATGTGCCGAGAAGTGGCGAGGAACGAGTGTTGACATGTCTCGAGATATCCCGGGATATCTCGAGACATGGCGAGATGTCGTGAGCTGTCTCGAGTGACCGCCATGTTGACGACGTACCAGCCAAAAACCAGGTGTAGAGACATCTCGAGAGATCTCAACACATCTCGGGATGTCTCGAGATGTGTTGGGGTGCATCTCGACGCATTGCGAGACATCTCGGCGGGTGTTGCAATGCCTCACTACATCTCAAGATGTGGCGAGACGTGTCAAGGTCTACGTCAATTCGCTAGCACTCATTTTTGTCCACGACGGACAATCATAAGATAGTCACGGTCCGAACATGGCTGATGTGGCATCTCGAATTGGAAGGGCGCATCAAATGATCGGTCTGATCATGGCCGACTCTCCATCTCCCCGATTCACTCAATGTTGCTGTCCGGTCAGATGCACTTCGTGAAACCATAGAAATTTATGATATCATATACGGTACAGCATCCGCAGCTCAGGATATGCCGCAAAATGAATAGCAGAATATTTGGGGAAGACGATGAGTAGAGTGAGGAAGATCACTCGGGAGATGCCGACACGATCTGTTATGCAATTAGCGCCTGCCTTGGCCCCTCCGACGGTCCTTCACGCACAAGCACAGTCCTCACCCGAGCATATATCGCTCATTAGTTGCATCACATAAAAATCCACCATCTCTATTACACATCAAAAGCACTAATCAATAGCGCAGCGTGGCCGTCCGTTTATTCCATCTTATGACATTCCGCGCCATTGGGGGGAAATATGGTGAGGGATAGGCTTTATTTCTCGCGAAAACCGTTGGCCCATAATCAGAAGCGGTCACTGGTTCAAGAATTCAAGGAAAATCGGTGCTCCTATGCGTTACTAGGGCTATGACTATCTAAGCCTGTTCGTGAGTTCAGCGTGAAAGAGACGTAGGCAGCTATCGCAAACCTTCGGCACCCGTTCCAGCAGAAATAACGTCCGGATGATATAAATCGGCGGATTCGTAAACAGAGCTCGTGGAAGCTATATTCTCGCTCTCGCGGAGGCTGTCATTCCAAGCCCTCGAAGCATCGCCGGTTCCTTTTCCTTCATCGAGGGCGTCTTCCCCTGAGCCTTCTTCACTGCGGAGAGACATACCATGACCGAGAGGCTCTCCGAAGTTCCCGAAGAAGCTATCTGCAGCGTTGAACCGAGGGGCTGAGAAATCCGACAATTGGCCGATGGTTTGCGTGTCTTGATCGGTGTCGATTTGGCGCAGGTTGAGCATGAAGCGGTTGACGAGGATCGAAGGCTGGGCGATGAGTGAGTATGTTGGTGGACGTGAGTGAGTTGAGAAGGTACGCACAATTGTTGTGATGAAAACGCTAGCTATCGTGGCGTTCTGCAGTATTGTGAGCTTCTGGGTGGGTTCTTAGGCTCCGTGAGGTCGCTTACCGGTGTACTGTTCGTGACGAGCGCGAAGAGGTTCAAAGCGAGGAGAATTCTGTGACGAGGTTAGTGGCGTAGCTCAAAATCAGCGGCATTTTAACCGTACAGAAAGTAGACGGTTCCTAAATAGAGCGTGAGTCGGACAGGAAAGCGAGAGAAATTTGAATGAATGACCATCTCTGAGGAGACACATTGACAGAGACATTCTCTGCCCCGTGCTTCTCGCGTGTGCGACTTGCCTATAGGACTTGACCCATGTCAGGACGAGGACTAAGACGTCCGACACGATCACTGGAATTCGAGCGGAAAGATCAACTGTTTGGTGCGGACTTATTAACGAATTCTTCACTCGGCAATAAACCAACTCACGTCTGTAAGTGCGTGTCAGAAAAATAGGTCCCAGAGCGAGATGTAACTCACGTATGAAGGGCACTCGGAGACAGCCGTATCGAGGACAGACACGATCCTCCTTGGAAGATGAACGTGTAGAAAGCCCCTTCAAACTGTAACGCTTGATTAGCAAGTTCATTTCGGAGATGTCGAAAAACGCACGGCGTTGATCAGTACGGGCGCAGAGCCGAGGACGACAACCACGGCGAAAAGTAAGCGATTTCTTCCCCAGATCGCCGACACGCGGAGGGCAGAGAACACTAGAAGTTTTGGTTGGTGAGATATCTAACACTCAATCGATCCAACTTACCTGCCACTTGTGCGAACCCTACTAATTCGAGGCATACCAACGTCACAACTATTGGTTTGCAGCTTCTACAAGTTGAATAACCAACATAGACAAAGAATACGAATATGCATACCTCTAGCGTGTTACCGTGTCAGCGTGAGTCCAATACTCGAGTGAATTTAGCTCGCTCACCGCAGCTGTGTCCGCCGGAAGGGATGATGCGATAGCCAGTGCAACCATACACCAGCGAGTCGATAAAAGAAGGAGTGGACCGACGGCAAATTTCTTCTCCCGGGCCCACACAGCGGCGACTTCTTGGTCGAAGGTAATGACGTACTCGTAGACGGGGAGAAACACTGAGAGTCCGAAGACGTCAGTCAGATAATTGCAGCTGAACGAAGGCGACGTACCTGTACACGCCACTACCAGATATAGTTCAAGGACTCTTGAACAACGAAGGGCACGCCTTCAGGTTCAGGCGTGCGCAGGAGACAAAATGGACGCACTCAGCTGTGAGCTCTTTGACCTCTTCGTCATATGATTGCGACATTGCCGGCAAATTCGTCGGGTGGTCTGGTGAGGTTCGCGGGGGGTGAGTCGAACGGGCGTGAAGTCAGGATATGGGTGTCAACCGAAGCGAGTATAAATGACAGGACGGGATGGGTATCTGCGGCTTAGCTGGTCTCGGTTCAGCCGGTGCGTTCGAAGATGAAATAGAACCACGCTTCTGGAATGCATCTGAGACCGTGTTAGCCACCATAATACTACAACCATCGCAGCGTACCCAAGATGGAAGATTGAGAACCTGTGAAACGACAGAATCTAATTCCGACACTTGCTCCGATACAAGATGACGGATGAACTCACCGTTGCGGCGACAATGTGGCTGGAGTTGAGATGATAGCACTGAGGGCGAGCTTCTCCGCACCGTTATACACAAGTTCAAGGAGATTGTCTTCGTCGAGCTTCGCCCAGTCCATTGTGCAGCCAGGCAGGACCTGGCGGCGACCGCAAGTTCGGCTCAGTAAACTTCACGGGCGCGACATGGAGCGACCCGTGCGAAAGGATGCGCACGATCATGATGAGTTCATTTCCGCGCCGCTTCGAGATAGATTCGACGATCGCGTGCGCGTGGAGCGATATTATTCGCCCTCGGCATGTACACTACATCGGCGGTCCAAAGATAAGGTAGAGCTCGTCTGATTCCTGTAACACCACGTGGCAGAATAATGTCACGCTTAGGCTCGTTTGGCGGGCAAAGCGTGACATGAACACACTGAAGGTCTATCCAGCCGACGAGTATCCTGAAAAGAAATCAACGAAAATGATAGAACCATGTGACCATAGCGTAGGTATGTTGCTATCATGCCCGACTTCAGTTGCGGAAAGGATTGAACGCCTGGATAGACCCTGATGTTGTCGAAACGTCGCGCGCTCAGGCTTCCAGGCATGTCACACACCTGTCACCACCGTTCTGCACTCTGCTAATGTCACATAATGTCACGTATTGTCACCAGCGCGTCACTCCCACATGGTGTTACAGGAATCAGACGAGCTCTACCTTATCACTTGCAGAGCTGGATCTGCGCGAGCAATTTTGAAGTCAGGGAGGGGGTCTGAACAGAAACTGCTCACTACGACGATGCATATCAATACGGTGATCAGTCACCATCGGCGGCGATGTCTGTAGTGTCAACCCGCCCTGAGTAGCCCGGCTTGCGAAGTACGTGCAAGAAGCCCGCTCGTACTCTTGTGCCTGGGAACATACGCCGTGATTGAGCCATTCGGGGTGATGATGGGGCACGTTTGTGCCTGGAGCCCGATATGCGACAACTTTGCGTACGTGAAAAGGCGATGCATTCTCGTTTCTGCATCATTCTGTATCAGCGCAGAGCTCCTGCCTCCATGTGATGAAGGACTCAGCCTTACCCGGAGGATTAGTTCGGGTTCTATACGTAGACCGGGATCCCGAAAGGCGCAAATCTGAGCCATGTACCACAGGCAAATAGTTTGATATTTCAGGCTCCTTGGAGCGCGGATTTGGCACAGCGCCGCCCCCACATTGTCACCTATGTCTGCATCTTGATCAGTCGTAGAATCCTGTGTAGTCCATTTATTGTATGCAGGGACAGAGCAAGAGCGAAAACGTACCGAACGCACCCTTGGTCTGGGGACCCACCAGGAGAAACATGTCGTGCGCTGAAGTCGTTCGCTCTGAGGTGTATCGCCTGAGGCAGTTCATTCTTGGGAGAACGCTAGGAACAGGATGAGCCGTCTTGTCAGTGGTTTGGAGAGTGTTCTGCTCGTCGAGCGAGGCCTTGCAACCTTCGCAGGCATCATCTGTCGACGCGTCGAGATCAAATCCCGGGGTCCCTTTGCACGCTCATTGCGCACAATTTCGCGTTATGAATGGGAGAAGGAGATTAAATCTTCAGAATGAAGGGCATAAAGGATGCACTGCGTGTCGGAAGAAATTGCTCAGCGGTTGAACAGTTGGTCGACGAGAACGCTTTAAGCGCCTAATCCACGTCGCAGCTGTCGAATAGGGAAGGGCGCATCAGTACTTACATCGGAAAGAGGCGCATCAATTCATCAGGAAGAGGCGCATCGATGCTTCGGAAAGCGAGCGATATCACACCTAACTCCCTTTTAACGCTCACTGTGACTGTGTACTTGGATTCCAGGAGACTGAGGATACGGAAGAATTAAAATCATGAATCATGGAGTAAGCGTGGCGGGAAGATCTCTCGGTTTCTATAACACGCATGCAAGCTTCGGACTTGAAGGATGCGCAAACTAATAGTACAACAGCCTGATATCCAGCAACCTCGCCCCATGACCCCAGCTGCAGAGTCCATCAGCTCAAGCAAGGCACACAACTTTATACGCTGGTAGGATCGTTGATGGCTAGATTGATTTATTTTCACAGTGAGAACTTCACGTAGGTAGTCAGCACGTACCTTCAGAGCTCATTCCGACGGCAGAGATTGCCCTCCGATAGATCTCGATGATGTCCTCTGCTGAACCTGTTGGGGCCTGATTCCCATCCCCAGCCCTCGAAGCGTCGCCATCGGTCAATTGCTCTTCACCAGGATCTTCTCCTTCGCCCTCATTAGTGTCACCACGGAGAGACGCTCCATGCTCAAGTGGCTCTCCAAGGTTACCGAAGATACTGTCTGCAGTGGCCGCGCGGAACTGTGGTTCCGAGAAATTCGAGACTCTGCCGGCGTTCTGCGTGCCATTCTTGGTGTCGATTTGGCGCAAGTTGAGCATGAATCGGTTGACGAGAATCGGAGGCTGGAAAAACGTCACTTGGGCTGTATAGCGGGCAGTAGAGAATGCTCACGATCGATGGGATAAAATAGCTGATGATGGTATTGCCCTGAATGAAGTCCGTGTAAGTATCAGGGCATTTCAATTCGAAGCGGAGAATGCTCACCGATTTGCGGTTCGTGATTAACTCGACGGTGTTGAGAGCGAGAAGAATTCTGCGACGGAATTAGGCGGTAATTATACCGACAGAAGATCTTGGAGCGTACACGAAGTAGATGGTCCCTATCAATAAAGCATTAAACGCTGCCAATAAGGCGTTGATGTCGGGAACTCACCGTCTCGAAAGAGGTACATTGAGACAGATGTCATATGGCCAGTCCTTCTCGCAGTCACGACCTGGCCGTATGTCTTGGTCCACGTTAAGACAAGTACCAAGACGTCCGCTGTTATGACCGGGATGCGAGTCGCGAACTCGACTGTTGTCGCAGAGTGGGTCTTCAATCGTCGCTTCTTCTGTTAATTGAATGACTCACGACTGTGGAGATTCGTTAGATGTCGCGGGTCCTGAAGTGAACCTAGAATCTCTTACATGCTATTAGTCTGGTCGGACAGTCCCGAGGTGACGAGACAAGTATTGTCCTCTGGTGTATACACAAAAGTCGCCGCTGTGTACTTGAATGCAGTCAGACGGAGAGTTACCTGCGAATACAAGAAGTGTTCCGTGGAACCTACCGCGTTCGTCACTACAGGTGCCGCCCCGAGGATTGCGACGATAAAGAAGAGCATTTGGTTTCTGCCCCAGATCGCCGAAACACGAAGGGCGGAAAACACTAGAAAGCTCAGCGAGATTTGAGATCAACACGAATTGAACTTGGTGACCTACCCGCCACCTGTAGGAATCCTATCAACTGGAGACATGTGCCTAGCACGCCGATCGCCTTGCAACTGCCGGGGTTTTGGAATTTAGAATAGCATCAACCCGAAAGTAGAGCTTTCATACTTCTACCGTACCGTACAATTATGTTAGTCACAGTTGACGGTCCAGATAGGACAGCGGTACGCACCATTGCATTGACAGGTAGAGATATTACCACAGCGGAAATAACCATGCACCAACGAGTGGACCCAAGGAGAAGCGACGCCAAGGTCAGCTTCCTACCCCGCATCCACAGTGCTGCGACCTCTTGGTCAAAGGTTATGACAAACTCGTAGACGGGTAGGAGTACTGAGCGCCGTTGGGTCAGTACGACCATACAAAACGACGAAGGAGGGGACGACGTGCTCGATAAAGCCAGCGCAAAATAGCTTTCGAGAACGCTTGAAGGGCGGTGTTTTAATGCGCGTGTATACTCTCGATATGAACAAACTCACATTTGAGTGGCCTCCTTGATTATCTCGGCTTCAGCAGCGCCATCTGACTGCGACATGGCTGATGAACGGGATGTATAACCTCACGTACTTCGGAGAGGAGACGTCGAAGGTGTTAAACGGATGAGGCCTAGGTATAAATACGATGCAGGGCCCGCAGCTGAGCGCAGTTGTGAATATGATCGGCGACGATGTGAAATGCGTTGAAAACGGCTCTCACCTACACAGCGCCCACGACGCGACAGAATACCTATACGGGGCGGGGAACGCCACAAAGAATGCCACCAATGGTCCACTGTGATTGATGCCGGAAGGATCGACTTCGACTGAAGATGGCCGGATGATTTATGTGTTGTGGGGTTCAGTTCTTGGGAATTTCGACTCTGTGAAAATTGTCGATCGAGCAGCAAAATGCAGTCCCGGGAACTCGATAGCTTGCCGATCCACTCGACATTGCTTCGACACCGATATGCCGTAGGCATCTTTGTTCGAGCTCACTTCGCCATATATGGCTTTACCTGCCCCAGGCTAGAAATAAAAACGCTGTCTATAATGTTCACCAGGGCTTTAAGATATGACCTGGGCATTCATGCGTACGTTCTGGGCGTAGCTGTCCCGATGTGTTTGACGTGAGACGACCAATAGGCCCGAAGACTGATCTGGTGATGAACATGTCGGCGCGGGAATAAGATCGGTATGGATAACCTCGTGACCATGACGGTGGACACAGTCACCCGTCACCGTGCTGCTTCGAGACGGATATCGGAACGGTGACTCAGGAGTGTGAGATGGAACTACTTACCGTGGTCTGAGAAAGCACAGACGCAGAGACGACCACAATCCCTATGTTTCAAACAATGTTAGGATGTTTACAAGAGCTCGGATGAGGAAGGCTCACCATCGTTAACGAGACAATTGACTTCGGAAATCTGATCAGACCTGAACAATGGGCCCCGTTTGGATCCCGAGCCACATTTGTCGATAGTTGAGTCTTCATAAACAGGTTGCGCTGGGCGATGCTATATGAACTTGGATATTACAAGGGACTTGCCATAACGATTCGATGGACGCAGGCGAGCGAGCGTGCAAACCTGGTATGCGACGCGTCGCTGTGACAATTGTGGTGCAACACTAGTACAATTCCACGTCAGGTCGGCGCCCCCATCTAGGGAATGGCCCCGCCTTCAAACCTTCAAAGCGAGTTCGTTGTCGATCAGGACGTCGGATGTGGGGCCGGATGTTGTTTGACCAACAAGTCGATGGTCCAGCCTTGTGGTTCCCATTGTGCAGGAGCTTTCCTCTTCTCATCTTCTTCGTCGGGTTTCCCGACTTCGACGTCGTCCCAGAAAGTATGTAACTTCTTCATCTCCTCGGAGTCGGGGCCGAAGGTGCGTATAATGAGTCCCTTCACCGCCCGCGCGCCGGATGCGCCCAGTGCACCACAGACCCAGCTAAAACCAAGTCAGTACCCGCTCGTAAATTCATGCAGGAAGATAACGAACGCGTGCTCTGAGCTGACGACCTCGCCCGCCAACCACAGCCTTAGGCCGGCGGAAGGCATCGTCAGGGCAGGGTAGAGCTGGCTGAACTGGCCCGAGTTAAACTGCGCGTACGCTCCTCCTGTGGACATGATGAATGAGGACTGTAGAAACAGGAATCATCGCACGACATACCCATGGTTCGCGGATTCGTCATCCAACTGTGCGAGAACGCACCCACCCATTCGCTTTCGAGGAAGGCGGCACCAGCCTCGTTGAATCCGTGCACATCGACAATATCGCGAAGCACTATGCGCTTTAGCCCCTGACAAGCCCCTGAGCAGCCTCTGGTCGCGAAATGAGGGCACCGAGCGCCTGGACGTCGGAGGTCCAAGCCAGAAGAACGTGGGATCTGTCGAACTGGCCGTAGGAGGGGTAGACGACGACGCGCGACATCGAGTCGGTGATGGGCTGGCGACCTTGTATGGCCTCACGGTTGCCGTACTGCTTCATGATGGCTGCGTTCGCCCACCATGCCGTCATAATCTTGACGCCGATCTTGATTGCAGGGCCGTGGTTCAGTGAACGGATGGCGTTTTGTTAGGGTGATGAGCTGAGCCCTGGAGAGATCCACCGCCCTGGGGCAGGGCAAGGCCGTCGTTGTGATGACATGGGCGTAACTGGTTTTACGGTCATCTCTTGACCTCTACCTTGTAGTTGGACGGAGCGTCGGCGTTCTGACTGATCACGGTGACCGGCGCGTTCTTGACGAGGTGAGCGACAGGGTCTTGACTCTTCTCGAGAAGCCACGCGATCTTGAAGACGCCTCCCCTGCAGGGCCAGCTAAGAAGGCGGCCTAGTATGAACATGCAAGAGACGCGACCTACTGTACGCAGAACCAAGGTGGGTTCCCAGGCCAAGAAAAGGCCAATTCGCTCGATGGAACTTAGGCGGGCTTGGGCTCTCTCGCAATCGGCTCTTGAAGTTGCGTTCGGGTAACGATGTGACTGCTTACCTGCGGGATTGCCGCACAGAAGGGAAAGCGAGGGCGTTCACGGGCCAAACGTGGTCGACATCGTTGATAGTTTGACGATGGCGCTTGAACGCGTACTTCTTCTCCTGCGCCTCAGACCCCGAGTAAAAGTATGCAACCGCAATTCTGCCTTCCACTGATCCAGTTGCATATCCTGATCGACCGTAATTATGATCGAATCGGAGATGGCGGAATGAGAATAGATCTGTACGCACCTTGACCATCAACCATGCATGCCAACGCTCGAGTCATGAACTTCAAACTGCTCTCCCGAGTCTGGGTGGGTGTGTCCA